>JAAXCT010003609.1:0-29774 GCA_012490785.1 Eragrostis nindensis | reverse complement strand
ATGCATGGAAGGAAATTCAGCGAAGTAGTAGATGCCGTTCCGTTCTTTGTGGTGGACTAACGGAGCGCTTCTACGCCTGCTCTCTTCAAGTGCGTATATAAGCGCATACGGGGCGGGAAAAGGTAGCTGCGACTGTGAACTCGATCGAGATATCTAGCTAGGAGCTCGAGCTAGCTCCAAACCAACTAAACTAGCTAGGTATATAACCATCCGCGCGACGCGAGTTCATGGCGGCGCAGGAGAGCGGCATCAGGACAGCCACAGCCACGTCGGCAGCGTGCCGCGCGCGCCGGTTTGTCGGCGTCCGGCAGCGGCCGTCGGGGAGGTGGGTCGCCGAGATCAAGGACTCGGCGCAGCGCGTCCGGCTGTGGCTCGGCACGTTCGACACGGCGGAGGAGGCGGCGCGCGCCTACGACGAAGCGGCCCGCGCGCTGCGCGGCGAGAACACGCGCACCAACTTCGCCGACCGCTGCCGCCACGCCGGCGCGGCCAGGGCCAGGCTGAGCAAGAACCTGCAGCACGTCATCGCGAGGGCGGCGGCCGCGGGCAGGGCCACTGCGTGCGCCGGCGTGGGCGACCAGTTCGCGCTCGCCGCGGTGTTCCGGCACTGGCAGCAGCAGCCGACGGCGCCCCTCGCGCCTCCGCTGCAGCAGCAGTGCGGCGGCGGCGAAGCCGAGACGGCGCACGTGAAGAACGCGGTGCAGCCAAGCTTCGTCGTGCCGCGGCGGACGGAGGCACCGCCGCCGCCATCGTCGGCGATCGGGGCTCGAGACAATGACATCTGGTGCACCGATTTCGACACCGACGCCGCCGTGGCGAGCGGCGCCCAGGAGGGGTCATTCAAGGTTTCCTCGTCCGTGATCGTGCCGCCCACGTTCAGCGCGTCGTCGCCGGAGTCTTTCGGACTCGAGGACTTCTAGCTAGCGGCGAAACGAACGAAACCCAATCACCTCGGTTCAGTTCTTGTGCTCGATCGGCGCGCCTGCTCGAGGAGTGTAGATATGATGCAAGCGACATGCCGCCTGCATCGCTGTCCTTCCCAACGAAGATATGCTAGGGTACTTCTCATTGTACGAAACGTGATACCGTAGCAACTTTCAACCAATGATCATGCATGTTCTGATGTTCATCTCCAACGAACGATGGCAAAAAATAGATGGACAGGTTCGCTCAATTAGCTGGCGTAGCATTCTGATGCCTCATTGTCAATTTGTCATGTAAAGCTACTACGAATCTTCCTTCTTTTTTGAAATGGAAATCTACCAAGGGTCTACGATCTTAAAATATATATATGGCAGTCTTCCATTACAATTTCAGGGTGATGGTGATTGGTGATGGGCTATATGGGCCAACTGGTTTATTGCTTGGCAGGCCTTGCTGGCCAATCACGACCCATAACTTTTTTGTCAAAGATTTGGCCCATCAAAATTCAATCAGAGAGAAAACCAGCACGAGTCTGAATTTAGGGCGTGCTTAGTTCTCCGCCATCTATAGCACGCCTAACCGTGACAGCTGCGCGAAAGACTCGGCATTGCTTGGTTCTTGAGAAAGCTGTGTCTACCATACTAAACCCAATGCAAAATCGCGCCGCCTTTGTGACACCGCACCTTAGGCGCCGCCCTCGGCATGGTGAGACGAGGCCGGTCGAGAACGAAGCAGGCTCAGATTATATTTTTCTTTTTTTAAACAAAAAAGAAAACCTGCAGCGTGCAACAAACCTGTCTTGTATTTTGAGAAAATAAAATATGCCGCTCCAATGTTAGGAGAGTATATTTCTGGTTGGTCCAAGGTCTGCGCAAGTTGAAGAATACGCGACATGAAGCTACGTACGGCGCACAGTGACCCGGCGCATTCGTCACCTGTCACCACCGTGTCCCTGGACCGTCCTGCGAGATCACGCCCGATCTGCGATCTGTTCGTATCCGGCTGTGAGATGCGAATCTGCAGTACGAACGCAATAGCGACGCATTCACTTTACGAAACGTTTGCAATTTGCAGGAAGTATTATATGCATGCGGAAATCCCCGACGTCCCCGTACGTCCGATATGCAGCGCAACATCGACGCGAGCTATCGCTGAAACGCGGGTGTGTGTCCGCTCATCATCACGGAGTGCAGTTCACTCGAACCCTGTCGTACTTGTCGTTAACAGTGAGCTCTGACTCTGGAACAATGACAGGATCTGTGAGACCAGCTTACTAGTTGTCTTAGAAAACTCACTCTTACGTGCCCAGCCCTTTGTTTCCTCACCAAGCGTCCAAGCCCGATTCGCCATACAAGTCGTAAAGTCATCGATCATCATGCATCGGTAGACACACCCTGAATTCAGATTGTCCGATGCTGAGCCGGTCTAGTTTTTTTTCGCTCCTCCCCATTGCAATCACAGTTCTTTACATGATCGTGGAGGAGTTTTTCAACGAAACAGCACTTGTTTACGAGATCATGGGATCAATCATGGCTGCAAAGCAGGCCTCTCATTGGCAGGGGCTCGAATATCTGATATCCAAGATATCATCGTCGGAGCTCAAAGTCGGGGAGAGGAAGGTCAAGGCGATGCTAAATTGCTGGCCATCAGTGGCTTCGATTCGCTCGAGATAGTGGGCAAAGTACCTACCGTACCTAGGTCAACTAGCGCCTAGGAATAATCTAGTCCATCGTTACGCAACTTATCAAGAACCACCAAGGGCAAGCTGGTGTACTACAAGTACAACGTTATCAGAGGCTACAATTGGATGACGTAATTTATTGAAGAGTCAATATGTTGAGATTACTCAAGCGCCTTCAAAACTTGGATTTTGACCGGAGCAATTCAGGATTCGAGCTCTTGAAAGGCCAAATCTGGTCGTTGATCTCAGTAAGCTAATGAAAGGTTATATAATACAGTAGCCTATTTGGCGTGTGCTAAGCATAATGTCCGAAAATATATACACTTATTTATATAAAAGGTAAACATTCCACATTTCTATAGTGTTTCAAAAGAAAAACTAAATGCATAAAACCATTACAAAACTTGACTTATATTTGCGGTTAGAGGGTACTCCGTGTCTCCCCCATTTTATAAGACAAGCACGTGTTTCAAAATTTTAACTTCAATTTTTTTTACTAATAATATTTAAGTTTTGGTACCATTATATTCATACCTCAATGTACATTCAAAATTTGTGATCAAATTGCAACTTAGGTGCCGTGTCAAGTCAAATGTGACACATGAACTATGTATGACTCCCTGCATCCATAATACAAGGCTTTCTGAATTTATCAAAGTCTTACTATATATGTGCTCTTTTAACTTTACTTGAAACTGAAAGAATTACATATCAGGATAATTATTTTTGCAATATATTAAATTACACTTCTTCATTATTTGATCTTTATAATTTATTATTGTTGACATATGACACCAGAAGATACTTGAATTTGTAGACACGATAGGAGTTTTTATATAAATAGAGACTTATATAAATGTGATGATGGGTGCGTTTGCAAAATAAGCGTGGCCCTGGTAGCATTGACGCCGCCGGGGCGGCAGGTGACACGGCCCCCGGTCAAATCAGCCGCTGCTCCTCGCCGGCACGACACGGCTAGCTTCCTTTTAGTGAACAGTTCCTATCCCACTTAAGCCTGCCATTAACTCCAAACCGGCCCCTTAATGATCACCCACCGCAACTGCCGCGTCCCGTCGACATGCATGCCCGTGGTCTGGTCCCTGGCTAGGCTAGAAGAGGCAGGCAGAAGCCGGGCCGGAACTGAACGTACCGAGAGGAAAATTAAGGGCCGTCCCCCTACTTGCGTTGCGTTCCGTCGCGGCCGGTTGGTGCCGAGGGATAGATCTGCGAGCAAATGTGGGGAGAGAGAGAGAGGAGACGACCCTGCTCCGCGGTCAATCGATCTAATCTCGTCGTGGGCGCCGAGACACGGACAGCGTTTGGAGCTGCCGGCCGGGCGCATAAGTGCAGTGACATCGCACGGCCTGCTGCTGATCATTGGCTTAATTAACAGCAGTACTACTCCCAGTCCCAGTGCAGGCGAGTTATATGCACGACGAAAGAAGTTGCGATTTCAGGGATCGATAGAAGCGAGTCAGGCGACGGGCAGTGCTGGAGATCGAGAGACTTTTCCAACTCTGGAGTTTCTGGACCATGCATCTACGTACAAAGCTCCGGGCGCATGCGTCCAACGCGAACTGGCACCAGTACAGGGTGGCCGGAGACCGAGCATGCGGCCGTGCGTGCGTTCCCGCTCGGGGCATGCATGTGTTAGATGCCGCGTCACTCTCGTGTGTAGCTAAGCCGCTGGGTCGAGTGCGCGCGTGAGTGAGCCCCTGCCTACGCGACACAATCTCCCCGTGCATGTGCCGATCCCTCTCGCCGAATCTCCAGTCCACCGGCAGGTAGCGCCCGTGCGCCTGTCGCCGCTCCATTGGCCACACGGTCGTCGTGCAAGCAATACATGGTCCTGCTGCTGCCCCTTTGAGCTGTTCGCCTCGCCTCGCCTCGCCACGCACGCGCGCGCGCGGGTGGAGAGGACGTCGTGGGTTTGCGTCGCGACGTACGCTAGCTGGGGGGCGCTCGTTCCGTGGCATCGATCTGCTTGCTTGCCCCGGCCTGGCGCGGGCGCGGGACGACACACGGCACGGTCACGTACGGTGAGATCGGTCACTAGTGGGACGGGATTTTGCCGTGCCCGCTGCTTGGCCCTTGACGATCGGCTGCGTTGCACACGGGTGAGTGGTCGATTTACACCGCGCTTTCCATCGGCGCCGGCCGGACGCATGGCTGCCTGGTCCGATCGATGGCTTCTTCTCGGCCCGAGGGCATGCGCGGGACGGCACGAGTGGGACGGCCTCTAACGACCGAAATGAGAACCAGGCGCGTGGGCATGCACTAGCTGTAGCAACTAGCCTGATTAATCATGGCCCAACAAGTCACGACGCTAGCTGTCCAGCGCATGGCGGCAACTAACGAACGAACGAACGAACGAACGAACGGACCAGCCAAACCTAGGAGCAAGTGGCCGCGACGTACGGAGTGAAGCGCTAATTAGTCAGATCCACGACACATAGATCGAGTGCTCGGATCATCCTGGGAACTAGCTATAGGCTGCAGGACGTACGTGCAGCGAGCCTGTCTGTGTGCAAGGCTCATCGATCGACGTACGTGCAGGACGTACGCCTGAGATATCTTTTCCTCTCTTCCTTCGTACGTACTCCGCAGCGAGCCTGTCCGTGTGCATGGCTCATCGATCGACGTACGTGCGCCGTCGTCGTCGTCGTGACAAGAGTAATATCAAAAGGAGCTTGCCAGCTCTTGATAGTACTCTAGTCTAGTTTAATTAGCGCCAAGTTGCGTTAGGATTAATTAGCACGCAGGCTGATCAGTAGCGTGGCGGAGGAGAGGAGAATAGTATGGTACTAGTATATTCGTATAGATATATATTCTTTTGACTGCCAGTTCAGTGCCGACATGCCAAGCGATAGATTAACTAATCTGTTGCGCTCTGGGTCGCCCCCCTCATGTGTGCGCCGCCAGGTTCTTCTTATATGAAAAGGACGAACTAACCAATCGATCAGTTCCTTCCTGCTCTTTATTCCCTGCAGGTCTTTACAGCCAATGGTGGCGCGCCGGAATCCTCCGTCAGCCAATGGATGGCCGTTCAGCATCGAGGCAATTTCATTCCGCGTTAACATGACCCTTGGGATTGTCGAAAACTTCAAAGGACGACAGCCAGGGTTGCCTAGCCCTCATGTGCTGCTGACTGTGCGCAAAGGCTACCTAGGAGAACCTTTTGATCAGAGATGCTCCTAGTATGTTCTTCTCTTCAAATCAAAGCTAGGCTGGCTGCAGCTTCCTGAGGTATACTGTACTCAGGTACTCGTACGTACGTTCTCCGGGGTTTAAAAAATCGTTGAGGCAGCATGCAAACTCTCAAGTGGTGAGTAGTACTGTAATTAAATACATAAGCATGTGCAAACTCTCTCATCTTGGCGTGGAAGCGGCTTTTTCCTGGATTCACATCTCCAAAATATGTAAAGCTATAAGCCCTGCCAAATGAGGCTGTAGTCGTAGGGCCCTGTTGGATTGAGCTCTCCATCAGCACCAGAGGAGCTCATGGCTTCCTCCAGTTCTAGCTGGATTGATATCCCATCAAAATGCAACATTAATATGATGTGATCATGCAGAGGTTATAAGATCATGTGGTTAAATTTTTAATCTTTCATCTAAAAAACAAGTAAGTATATAGTTCAAATGAAAGATTTCAAATGGGCTCCCTCGCAAAAAAAAAAAAAGATTTCAAATGGGCTATGAGAATTCTATTGTAGTGTATTTATATTCTAAAAATAGGCTATCCATTTTTCATTTCTTGATTTATTTATAACAAAGTTTTCGGTTCGTTTAAACACCCATGACCAATGGTAGATCCGGCTTGATTTTGGTGTAAAAAAAGAACATGTTACTACGTGGCACCCCTCCAAAAGCTGTCACCGGCGACGGGGAAAGAAAGGCGTCTCACTAGCTGACCTGGCGCAGTGGCGCGCGCGTGGCGGCAACACGTGCGGGATCTGCAATGATGAGCAGCGGAAGTTTACCGGGCGGGCGGGAGCACGTGAACCCTGGGGCCAAGCACACCGGCATGCTTGCTGCCACTCCAGTTACAGCATAAACATGCCCTGCCCCCCATCGACGCTGTGCGGCAGCCGAGAGAGAGAGAGAGAGAGAGAGAGAGAGAGAGTGCACGAGGACATGCTGCTTTTTATCTCGGAAATGGAGTTCCAGCGATGTACTTGCCGGCGCAGGCGATGATGGTGCGGCTGAGCTGACACACGCGCGGCCAGCCAGGTCTCGCCGCCAATGCGGGGCATGTGGGCCGGCCGATCGATCGAGCTCCACACCGACAAAGTTACGAGACGTGCGAGTACAGTGAGTCATGAGTCTTACTACCACTCCAAAACTGGTAGCCAGAGTGGAGGGACAACATGAACTTCGTGAATCCGGCACAAAAGCATTCTCGTTTGACAACAATGAATGCCAGCGAAAATACAAATCCCATTCCCTCTAATGTACCAGACTGTTGGATCCCCCTAGTCCCAGTACAAATCCCGTTCACCAATTGAGATGTTTTCTTAGGGAGATCTGGATATAGTTTTCTTTTTTAAAAAAAAAACTTGGATCTGAATATATGCCAGCTGGATTTTTTTTTGGAGAACGTGCTGAGCACGTTTTTCATTAAGAAGAGAAAAAGTTTGTTACAAAGCGACCAATACAACCAGGATTACAAATAAACAAAGCGAGAACAACAAAAGTTACAACACAGAAGAGTTGGGAGGAGAACTAGCTTCCAGCTGGATTGAAGAAAAGAAAAAGAAGTGAACTATGGACCTTCCAAATCTGGATACTGGAAATAGATGGTGTCATGGATCCGATCTAAAAGTTGGAATATTTAACAAACGAAAGGAAAATCTTAGTAGGATTATAACAGGCCAAGAGATAAATAAAGCCAAATAAGTCCAAATTTAACCCATTTCTTCCTCTTAGTTCCAATTTCCAAGGACCCTCGGCAGTGTTCTTACAGGTCATTATAGTACGACCATTGCTGCAGTGGATGCGCTATTATATTCGTATATTGGTTCCTCCCTCTTTTGAAAAATTATTTATAGGAATCTTAATCAACTGCCTCCCTTAGTCGCCAAAAAAAATCGTATATTGGTTCCTAGAATTCTTTAAAACCACACGCTGAAACTTTTCGGAGTACAAACCAAAACCACACATTGAAAACTGCACAGCCTGTTACTGTATTCCGTGGCGCGTGGAACAGAACCCAAATTTGGAATTTTGTTTATATAGCAGTGTCAAGCATGTTCTAAAAGCACTGAGAAACAGGGTGTGCATACATAAAGGGAATAGCACCGTCCAAAAGCGAACAGAGAAGTTCTCAGAGAAGAGGGTGCTACTAATAAAGAAGCAATGTAGTAACTTTGTTTCGTCTGTTTGGGACACAGAGAGCACCAGCAAAACAAATAAGCTAAGACAAGATACTACACCACTCAGAACCAAAGAATCCTTGTTTGCACATGGCAGAGATAATGACAGTTAAATCATGCAGCATTGTTAATAAAATCCTGCGATTAAAGAAATGCAGTTTCCACTGATGGAGAACAAGAATATTCAGTCCATAGATGGATTGTTTTTAGTCCAGAAAATTTTGTTTGAAATTGCTCTGGAACACTGCTCATAGGTAATTTTGTACAGCGGGGTGCTTACTCTTCATTGTAAAAAGTCTCTCATCTCTTCGGTTTCTCAATTCAAAGAGGAAAAAAGAAGCTAACGGTGGAGGGAGTATGAAGCTTTGCACGCTCCAACTCCCAAAAAAAGGTCGGCAAAAATTACAAAAAGAAAAACCTATATCTGATGAATCTGGGATGCAATGAATCACCCCCTGAATTGAGTCTTGCTGCTAGACACAATCGGCCACGATGAACAATGTGTTCTGGACCTCTGCTTTAACCACCGGCTCTGCATGGCTCGGTTTGTCCTCCTCGACAATGCCAACGACGACGTCGTAGCCGTCTCCACGCGCGGCGCCGGTGAGCTGGCGCGCGCGCTCCGTCTGCTCCGCCCAGTCGGTGCCGAGCACGGCCCGCAGCATGAGCGCGGCGCAGACGAGCTGCGCCGCCAGCATGCCGCCCCACATCCCGCGGAAGTCGAGGCCGGCGGGCCAGAACGCCAGCGCCAGCGCCACGGGCATGCCGACGCCGTAGAACGCCGAGACGTTGATCCTCGCCGCCTTCTCCGGGCGCGCGCTGCCCCGCAGCACGCCGCAGCCGGCCGTCTGCGGGCAGTTGCCGAGCTCGGCCAGGCCGAGCAGCGGCAGCGCCGCGGTCGTGAGCTTGAGGATGGCGGCGTCGGCGGTGAACATCCGCGCCCAGGCTCCCCTCACGGAGACGGCGAACGCGCACGCCACGAGGCCGAGCGCGGCGCCGAGGCCGAGTCCGACGCGGGCCACCAGGCGCGCTCGCTCCGGCCGTCCCGCGCCGAGCTCGTGGCCGACGCGCGTGGACACGGCGCAGCCGAGCGAGTGGGGGAAGATGTATATGAGCGAGGTGGTCTGTATGAGCACGCCCATGGCCGCCACGGCCGCCTTGGGGTCGATGAGCACGCCGCAGAGAAGCACCATGATCTCGTACCACCACCACTCGAGGCAGACGGACATGCAGCTGTGCACGCACAGCCGCACGAGGCTCCACCACTCCTGCTCGGCGCCTTCTTTGTCGGCCGGCGCGACGTCCTTCTTGGCGCCGCCGTCGTCATCACGGTCGTCGTCGCCGTACATGCCGCTGAAGTAGACGTACGCCAGCAGGAACAGCAGGAAGTTGAGGTTGGTCCAGACCCCACCGAGCGCCACGCCGCGGATGCCGAGGCCGAGCACGCTGACGAGGAGGTAGTTGATGGGCACGTGGAGCAGCAGCGCGGCGGCGGCGCCGTAGGTGAGCGGCAGCGTGACGGACTGCGCGCGGAGGTAGATGCGGATCGGGTGCAGGAAGCACTGCACGGCGAGGTCGGGAAGACACCACAGGATGTAGTCGTACGCCGCGGCGGCGATGTCGGGGTCCTGGCCGGCGGACACGAGCACCCGGTGCATGGCCACCCAGAGCACGGCGATGGGCACGGACGCCGCCAGGAGCAGCACCACGGTGCGCCGGAGCGCGGCGCGGAGGAGGTCCGTGCGCCCCGCGCCGAAGGCCTGCCCACACACAGGGTCCATCCCGCCGGCGAGGCCGGAGAGGACGGAGTAGCCGGTGATGTTGGCGAAGCCGAGCGCGAGGGACCCGCCGGCGAGAGGGAGCCGGCCGAGCCGGCCGAGGAACACCATGGACACCAGGGACCGCAGGTAGAACAGGATCCCCGCGCCGACCATTGGCCCCGTGAGGCAGAGGATGGCGGCCACCTCCGTGAGGAAACCGCCACCGCCACGGCCACCGGCCGCCTGCTGCTGCCTCGGGCGGTCATGCAGCTTCGGATAGCTCTTCGCCGGCGATCGGAGCGACCGGTGGAGGCATTGCGTCGGCTCGGGGCACTGGCACGTTGCCATGGCAGCAGTAGGCGCGCCGCGTGCAGTGCCTGGCCTCTGGTTTGTTTGCTGCGGAGAGGCCAGGAGGTTGTGTCTTGTGCTGGTGGCACCAACGGGGCTGCCACCTTTATATAGGGATGGCTGCCTACTGAGTACTGACATTCTATCTAGATTTTCGATGGGACCAACGGGGAAAAAAATGGCTGATTGTAAAGGTGAAACAAATTGCTCGGTTGGCCCACACGGCAGAGAGATCCAGCTGGTTGCCAAAAAAGAGTGACGCCCATCTTCACACAGCATGAAAAACTTAAGAGGTTCGTGGCGATCAAAACAAAATGTTGGTGGTGTACTTCAGTACGCCAACGCGTCATCTCAACAGACTCAGTACTTACCAAGAAGGGTGCCTTCATGTAGCGCGTGAAAACAAGAGGCTTATAGCGATGGGAAACAAAGAATGCTGCTGTGGCACTTCAACAAACCAAAGCTTCAGACACAGTGCCTCATGTGACGCAGCGTTAGCTTTGATTCTGGGACAACTTGATTTTTGTTACGATTAGCTATCATGCACTAGCTATTCTGTTGAGTCCGTTGGGATCACTAATGATTAGGTATCACGCACTGGTTAGCCGAGAACCGCACTCCACACTGCCACTCACATGGAAAGACAATCAGGTAGCGGAACAATGTGGAAGTAGTTATACAACAAACAATGTTCATATTCTCACCTAAATATAGATTTCTGCATAATTATCGAGACCTACAAAAAAATGACTTCTTTCAAAATAAAAAAAATAGTATATTCATCTTTTTTTTATGCGTGGTTGAATACTTGAATGTACTTAGTAAAGGCACGGTTGGATTGAACCAATGCTCGAATACGTGCCGCGCCAAAAAATTGGCATAGAATCCGCCATATGCATTTCGCGGGCAGTCGAGGGGCAAGCTGAGCCTGGTAACGCCAACTTTTTTGTGCCGTACGAATGATCGGCCGGCACTCAAACGACACGCTTATAGTAACGCCATATGCATTAATTTCGCGTGCAGTTGGGGGGCTAGATGAGCCTGGTAACGCCAACTTTTTTGCACTGCGCGAATGGCCGGCACTCGTTTCATACTCGTGGTAATGTCAACTTTTTTTGTGCCGTACGAATGGCCGGCACTCAAACGACATGCTTATGGTAACACTTTATGCATTTCGCCAGCAGGTGGGGAGCAAGTTGAACCTAGGCTCGCCAATAACCGGTACTCAAACGATACGCTCCTGGTAACGGCATCTTTTGTGCCGCATGCAGTCGTGTCAAGCCAAAACACGCGCTATATTCTTATTCTCATCCAAAGCCAAAAGTACATCTAGATAACATTTGAGTAACCACATGCAAAATCCACTTATATAACCACAAAATAAATTTGTATTTCCTTACTAAATTTCCTTATCATCACAAAGTTGCGCATGTAATATTATTTAGCCATGGCCACTGACCACGCTTTTTGTGTTTGTACTGTCGGTAAGATCATACCATGAAAAATGATGATTCCAACATGTGGACGATATAACATCACCACAATAGCAATTGCAACCATGGGATTTGAAATTTTGCCTTCCAAAATGATCATACCAGTGTGAATTTTTTTTAAAAAACCCGAACCAAGATCTATGTTAATTTTAAATAAGGAGTGATTTTGGAGGGAGAGCTTCTTCGCAACCTCCCCCCCCCCCCCCCCCCCCCCCCCCCCAAACACACACACCAACCCTTGTGTGGGGGTCTGAGAGAGAGAGAGAAGGGTGGTGGAGGATTGTTCAGATAAAGCGGGGATAATTAATAAAATAATAGTGGTGTATTTGAGAGGATAGTTCTCGCAATGCAATTTGAAATTGAAGTATAATGAATAGGAGGCCCTCTATTTCAGACAATTGGGGCGGGGTAACCTTTAATCTACTAGCTAGGGAATTCAGTTCTACTTTTGAGAGAGAGATATAATTGGCAGTTCGGCAGGAACACCTTCTAGGGTGCTGTCATACCTGATGATTAAACAATGCATGAAAGGGAAAAAAAAGAGACAGTGACAATCATGGTACCGTGAGTGATTTCATCATTTTAATTTGGTCGTGTGTCATGACTTATGGGCAGATGCCAAACAACTTTCTTTTCCCCCCTCCAAAAGAGGTCATTCTTCAAACAACTTTCGCCATCTCCCGGAGTGATCAATTTTTCACATGCAATTTTCCTCTGAACACTTGCCATGACCATTCCTTGTTCTGAGGTCACAATAAACTTCTACTCGCGGTGACATTACACAAGTACCGTGCCATTTCAAAATATAAGACGTGCAGTCTTTAAACCTAAACCACTTTGACTTTTACTTTTTGTATTATATTGCACAAAGCAATAGACTGGCGGTCATAGTAAATTACTTTGAAAAGTAAAATGGTGTTATTTTTTTAATCACAAAATGTACATAGTTCTAGTAACAGATGGTCAAACATTATGATTATAAAAGAAACAGAGTATGTGCAGGTCCAACTTTATTGCCAATTATCCTTGCGGAAAAAGAATTTTGATTACATTTTGGCTAGTCAAAAATTCCATATTTTTTGGACCGGGAATTAAGCCCATCTGCCCAGGTGTCTCCTTTAGGCGAGGCACAAAAATAATACAATCAGTGCATTCTGGCCTTCGATGAGACTGAGAGGTCGCCGATTTTAATAGAAGATATAACATAATGTTCCCAGAAAGCATGATATAAGTGGAGATACTGTCAAGAGAAATATTATTCTCTATACGATTTTGATGCTCTAACCAGTCTCCAAAGTCAGAGCTGCTAGAATATTCAGATAGGATAATTGCAGAAGGGTCTCCCGTTTCAGAGCTGAAGATTGCATCCGATTCTTAACATTTTAGTCTGAAGAGCTGACGCAGCTCCCAAGGTGTCCTGGGATAGAGGGGATCTACCTCCAGCGAGGACTCGAAGACACCCTGGATATAAAAAGGCTGAATTATGGCATCATAACCCTTTTACCTAAAGTGTCTGAAGTTGAAAGAATTCAACAATTCAGACCCATTGTGTGCCTAAACTGCCTTTACAAATGGTTCACCAAAACCTTGACCATTAGGTTGGAACCAATTGCCCACAAGATAATTCACAAAGCTCAAACAGCTTTCATAAGAAATAGAAACATCATGACTGGAGTTCTTTCTCTTCATGAAGTGTTTCATGAAACTAAGAAAAGAGGGCTGCCAGGAATTGTGTTGAAACTTGACTTTGAGAAAGCCTATGATAAGGTGAATTGGGATTTCCTCTTTAAGTGCCTAGAAATGAGAGGGTTCTGTGGGAAATGGTGCACTTGGATTAGGAAAGTGGTCACTGAGGGGACTGTTTGTGTGAAATTAAATAACCAAACAGGACCCTATTTCCAGAGCCACAAGGGGGTCAGACAGGGGGACCCCCTTTCTCCCTTACTCTTTAACTTGGTGGCAGATGCTCTGACAAGGATGATCCATTATGCTCAAAGGAATGGAGCTATTGTAGGTCTGGCTGAAAGCCTAATTCCTAATGGAGTGGCCATCTTGCAATATGCTGATGACACGATTTTGTGCCTAAAGGATGATATTAATAAGGCAAGAAATGTCAAATTGTTGTTATATCTGTTTGAACAGATGTCAGGGCTTAAGATCAACTTCGACAAGAGTGAAGTATTGATCATAGGTGGGGATCACAATGTGATTACCACATATGCTACTCTTTTCAATTGTCAAATAGGGGCTTTTCCCCTAAAATATTTGGGTGTCCCTGTTTCAGCCAGTAGGCTACATGTTATTGACTGGCAGAAGATGGAGGAAAAATCTTACAAAAAGTTGGATATTTGGCAAGGGAATTCCTCATCTATTGCTGCCAGGACTGTTCTAATCAAATCCAGCCTGACTAATTCCCCTATCTATCATATGTCCATGTTTATGCTACCTAAAACAGTATTAAAAAGAATGGATAAGCATAGAAGAAAATTTTTCTGGCAGGGGGGGAGTACAAAGAAAAAGTATCACCTGGTCAAATGGTCGAAGATTTGCAAGTCCAAGAAAAAGGGGGCCTGGGGATCAAAGATCTCAGGAAATTAAATATTAGTCTCCTATGCAAATGGTGGTGGCGCCTAGAAAATGAAACTGGGCTTTGGCAGGATTTAGTTAGGTCTAAATATGCTATTGGCAAACCTATCAGTCTTGTGAAACACAGACTGTCTGATTCCCCCATTTGGTGTGATCTTCTGAAAATCAGAGGTATCTATCTGAAAGGGAGAAGAATGCTGATTGGCAATGGTAAGAGGACTAGTTTTTGGCTGGACACTTGGTTGGGTGAACACCCTTTGTGTGTGACTTACCCACTCCTATATGATTTCTGTGATAACAAGGATTGGTCGGTGGCTGACTGTGCGAACAATGAGTGGGTAGTTCCTTTCAGAGGCAACCTACCAAATATTCTTCACAATCAATGGTACACCCTTGCTGCACGGCTAAACGAGCAATCCATCACAGAGGTGGATGATAGGGCCATTTGGCTGTGGAACAAGTCTGGACAGTTTACTGTTAGATCAGTATATGATCATCTAACCAAAAATGACAGTGGATCATCCTATAAACATATATGGAAAGCAAGAATCCCTCCCAAGATCCAAATCTTCCTTTGGCTGGTCGAAAATGGTGCTATCCTAACAAAAGATAATATGATCAGGAGGAAGTGGCAAGGAGACCCTACTTGCTATTTCTGTAATATGCCTGAAACCATTGATCACTTACTGTTCTCTTGCTGTGTTGCAAAGGCAGTCTGGGGCATAATAGCAATCTGCTTCAACTCTCAAACTAGGCCCTGTAACCTACAACAATATTGGCAATGGATAAAAGTGGCATTGCCCAATGGTGATAACATCTGCTCAGAGGGTCTGGCAGCAGTGTGCTGGGCCATTTGGAAAGCAAGAAATAAGGCGTGCTTTGACAAAGTCATAATTAAGCACCCATGTGACGTTGTTTTCCATGTTTGTGCTTTTCTTCGTTATTGGGCAGGTCTCTATCCAGCGGAGATGAGCGAGATTGTAAAGGCGGGCGCGCAGACGATGCTGCAGACAGCTCTCAGCATCCTCAAAAGGCAGAGGCGTGGTGGTCCCCGGATGGCGTTACAAGGTACAAGGCAGGCGCAAGGCGCAAATCCGGCTGGAGCAGATGAAGGAGATGGCGACATGTAGCTGCGGTGAAGAGCCAAGAATCTTCTTCCTGAGACATAGTTTGGATCGTAGCTTGCTGTAGTATAAACTTGGAACTAGCCCCCCGAATCGGGGATGTAATAGCTAGCTTTCAGTAGAACTAGCTGTTCGGGTGGTCGCTTCATCCCCCATGCATATCATTTCTAGAGACCTGGTGGTATGTTGGGGGTGGTGCCACTTTTTCTTTCTGCAGTCCCAAACTCTTGTAATATCGACCTTTGGACCCCCGTCTTCGGATGGGGGCGGGTAATCTCGTTTCGAAAAAAGCGAGGACTCGAAGATGAGCACCTGCAGGATCCGGATACAGGTATTACTCACAATAGTAATGTTAAGATTGACCTTAATTGTGTATGCCTTATTTCTTAATCTCTAGCTAATCTGAAGATATGCCGATCTGATACACAAGATCTCCACGAGCGCTGACAATGTGATTCCCTCGATGGCCAAGTATACGCACCTACCGTCGGTTGCCAGTGTCCTAGTCATCCTGCGAGCTTTGCACCTCTGTATTAGAGTGTTCGACCTTGTTCACATTCTCACGTTTAAGAAACAGTGGGAGGTCAACGGGGACCCGAATAATCAATATGAAGTATCCTTGTACTAAAATAGTCAAATAGTTCTCCAGCAATGTAGTAGTAGCAGTTGCCTAGAACAGCATGTGATTAAGAAGTTGGTGATCAGATCGTCGTGACCTGAGAGAAGATTGCAAGTGCGATACGGTCGTCAGGTGGTTTGATTTGATTTCAAGCCTCAGGCCGTGACACCTCGTACTGACTATCCTTGCTTTGATCTTCACAACCCGAACTTCCAACCAGAAATGATATTCAGGCCCCGCCACCCCCAAGAAAAAAAAATAAAGGATTGAGTTGACAGACATAAATGAAGATCGATAATGATGTACTACTGATAGTATTAAACTTTCACAACTTGTAAATTCAGCTTGTTCGGCTGGCTGCAGCCTGCTGCGATGCAGTAGCTACAGTGTTCCAGTAATTTCTTCAGCAGCAGCTACAGTGTTCGCAGTTTTTTCTTCAGCAGCCGCTACAGTAAAACAGCTGCAGAACAGCCTGCCGAACAAGCCCATTATTGTGTAAGCTGACAGGTCAAACCCTGCTTCAAATAGCCTCGTTTCTTTGGAAGAAAGTTGCTTTTTTTTCTGATCTCGGTGGGGGAAGCTCAAGTAGTGCCATTGTTAGGCTATGCTTATCTTGTTTCTAGCCTAGCTTCGAGTTTCTACCTTGAAAGAATTTATGTAATTTATCAAGTCCTATCTCTATCTATCTAGCAACGCAGTAACAAGGCTTTAGTAGTTGATTACTACTTGGGATGTGCCAGACGACGTGGACCACCTTGTCAATCAAACCACTCGCGAGTCGACGTGTTTGTATATGTTATCCCGGTCAGCAAAGACCAATCCTTTTGGTGTATCTTATTCGTTATAGATCACAGCATGTATATGAGCAGAATTATGCAGGACCCTGCAAAGTGCAGCGTATGAGGAACACTTCTCATGGCTCAAGTTGAGGCGTAGCACTGTTCCGTGGGGGCTAAAGGTTCAGCGTCGGTCGAACTGATGGTCGCCGTTAGGACATGACAGGCACTTGCATTGTTGTTTTAGTTACACTAAATACACACCAGCTTATCCGTTGCCGCCGGAGCCAATGGGGAGCCGCCACGCTAGCATCGTCCTCTTCATGACCCCGGTTTCCCGATGCAGCGACGCAGCCCCGAATAGTGAGCGGTAAGTCATGCTCCATGACGGTTACAGATTCAGATACTATTACATCGGCAATCACTGCAAAAGTGCCAGTGAGGCGGACGGGCCCAAAAAAGCGCAGGTCAGGCCATGATGGAGGAAGGAAAGGGGAAGAGGATGTGCAAATTTGGCAGGAGGTTTCCTCATTCCTCCTGCCATGTTAACCGGCTGGCTGGACCGGCCGCTATTAACCGGACAGCGGCGCAGTGTATGATGCAGGGGCACGCAGCAGCAGTGGCCGGCCGTGCACTGGAGGCAACGCGATGCAAGCTTGTCACGGCCTGCCTGATGCATGGGCGCCTGGCACCCACAGAACATGGGGGCGGATTGAATGCCCAAATGCTTCCAAGGAGGTACGAATTCTCAGGGTCCAGGGCTGCGACGGATCTCAACGCACACATGGGAGCTGGGGGGCTGGGGACTCCTTTGCTGGCCATCATCATCGCATTGACATTCTCTCTCTCTCTCTCTCTCTCTCCCCCAGCTCTGCATGCTTACAAGTTACGGCCAAGTACATGTGTGTACCGGTGGCCATGTCGCGACAAGCACGGATCACAGTGTCTTCGATCGGCCAAGACGGGTCTTTGTTGCGTGCGGCGTCTGATCGATCGAATCTATCGACGATAGATTCGCGGTTCTTTCTGGCTGGATTTTTTCGAAAGAGTTTCTGGCTGGATTTATCGGAGAAGAAACTTGGTCATATGGTGCATATGGGAGGAGGAGGATGTGCAGGCAAGACTGCGAGAGGATAGGATTTGTGTACAGGCTTGTGACGATGACCACGGGGATCGGATAAGTGTGTGTGTGTGCTTTCGCCACAAGCTGCTGGATGAGGAGACAGCTCGATCGCCCGCCTCCCGGGAGCTTGGAAGGTCGGGCAATGGACGTACGTTTCACACTTGTACGTAACTCTCGCTAGCCATAGTGCCTTGCTGTCCGCAATCCAATTGTCATATTGTTTCCTGAACTTAATTTGCACGATTCTGAATCATCCAGCACTAGCGCAATTCGATCGTCCCCTTTCTTTGCTGGAACAGGTGGCGGCAGATGGAGGACTGCCACTGTTGCGCGCAACAGCGACGCCCAGATCTACCCCCTCGTGTCGTGTTTGTGTGTGGCACCCACGGCAAATTGCCATTTGTTAGGATCGGAGCGCCCGCCGTAGGGTGAGGCCTGGCTACGTCCTAGCTATAGGCAGGGCCAATCCACACAACAGTCTAATGATTCACACGCGCGCGGAATAGTCCTCGGTCTCGTCACTCAATCCGATCAGCACAACAACTGCGAGACCTAACGACGATTAAGACCGTAAAGCTGGGGACAATTAATCATGGCGCGCGTGCAGGACGCTCGTGCAGCCTAAACGACGCCGGTACACAGGACATTCATGCATCCACTGCTCCGGCACGCATGGCCATGCCGCTGCATATGCATGCCAACCTAAGAGCAAGCCCAATGAAGCTTGGCACAACGAGGGACGAGCCAAGCCTACAGACAAAAGAATCCAACAGCTTGGCTTCACACAGGCCATAAAATATTTATTCAATGCATGCATGAGTGGAAGAGAAGAGACGCGAGCAGCACTGCAACACAGATGATAGGCCGGGAGAGGTGTCGGGCCCCACAAGCGGTGCGACCCGACCGTCGCGTGCAGCGGCGAGAAGCTTTGTGCCAGATCTCTTTTCTCCCTCTTCCACGTCCGACTTTTCCTACGTGTCTTGTCGGTAAGACAAGCCATTGGGCTTGCTCTAAAAGGGAGGGGAATAGGACTCTTACTACTATACCCAAACAATTTGTTGTTGTTGTAGTAAACCTTTTTTTTTCTCAACGTACGAAAAAGGTTGAACACTAAACTATTCCACTTTTTCCGGCGCATGCAGCGCGCGCGGGGATGAATGAATAGGTTGCGGAGGAGGAGGTGGAAATGCGCGTCGTACGTCCTAGAAAGGACCAGGGATCCTGCTGTCGTGCCCAGGCGCAGCAGCCCACTTGAAGTGAGACAGTACACGATAGATGCAGCCATGCGTGCAGCTGGTCTCAATTGTGCATGGAAACCGACCCGGCCCGGCCGGTGGGGGAGGAAAGAGAGATTGATAGAGAGGGAAAGCCTAGCTAGCAGCTGTCGTCTCGTCTATAGCTCTCGCTCGCTAGGTGTGGCCGCCCCGCCCCGCGGTGGTCCATGGATCGCACGCAACCACCGCGACGCCAACATCTGAGGCCACCGTTCCATCTCCATCCATCGATCTGCAGACGGTAGCTACTGCGAGCCATCGATCCTTAGCTTCCTGCCGTCGCGCGCGTGCAGTAACTGTGGAAGGAGACCTCTCTGCTAGTGCTCGCTCCCCAATTTCTCCGCAACTACCAGCAGCGGCGCGCGGCAAACCCAATCATATGATGTGGTACGAGTAGTACGTGGAGATCAGATCGGATCAGAAAGAGCGCGCTTTGATTTGGCGCGGAGGAAAAAGGGTTTCCGGTAGCTGCTAGGCCAGGCCGGGCGGGAGCAAGGCATTTGCAAGCATGTGGGCGCGTCACCTCAGCGACCGACGACAAGTCATCGCGCGATTCCAATCCACTCACGTAACGTCATGTGTGCATGGGCGCGCTGCTAGCTAGCTAGCTAGCGGCTTGCTTTCTCTCAGCTGACCACGATTGGTTGATGGCGTCGGCCGCATGGATCGATCGATCGGGCCGCCCGGTCGCCGGTCGTGTCGGCGGTCGGTCCGGCACACACACAAGCAGGCTGGCCGTTGCCATACGAGGTGTGTGGTGGTGATCTGACGTCGTGCTCGTGCGCCTGTCCCGCGCGCGCGGCACCCGCTCGGAAGGAGCGCGCGCGGGGTCAAGTGGCGCCGATCGATCCATCGAATTCATTACATTTTCCTTTTGGTTCCGGATAGACTATCTCACCTGTAATTCATCATCAGTGTCTGCCGTTCGACACACACACTGGCAAGCCGCGCGGCTGGTGGCACGGCACGACACTACACTACACAACGCGCGAAAATTTCTTCTTTCCGCGACATCGATCGTTATCCAGACTCGACGACGGAGAGATATAAATATTAGTAATCATGTGGAGTTAAGAACCGGATATGGTGTGTGTGTGCGCAAGCACACCCGTCATTCATTCATTTCCTCCCGCACGGACCGTGCCATTCGGATCTTGGCCGGGCGCGCTTGTTCGTACCCACTGCAGCCGCAGAGAGCAGCTAGCGAGGGAGGGTGCCAGCTAGCTGCGAGCGAGCACAGACGACGACGACGACGCCGCCGCCAGAAGGCAGGCGCCATCGATGGAGCGATCGGGTTGTTGCAGAGAAACTTGGAGGCTGATGCGCCACGATCTTTGTCCCTGGCCATACCATAATTGCGGCGGCGCCGCCTCCTGCGATCGAGCGAATTGCATTATGCACGTTTAATTCCGCGCGCGGTCCTGCCTCAGCTCGCCGGCCAATGCAACGTGATAAGCACATATATATCCGGATCGATCAGCAAGTCGGCGCCCGCCCATGCCGCCATGCTCCCGCCGGCCGCCCGGTACGGGTTCTGCTTTGACAAACCGGGGGCGTCTTACATGCCTTCGCGGTTCACACACACAGAGAAAGAGGCAGACTTTTGATAAGACTTTGATTTCTCTTTTTTTTAAAAAAAAAAGGAAAGAAAAAGGAAAGCGTTTTGATTTCCTGGCCATGCATCTGTGAGGAGCAGAAAACACGCCAACAACAAAAGCATATCCAGAACAGTTGTGTTTGTGATCATGGCCTTCCGTACGTCACATAAACCCTGTCGATGAATTATGTCATACATATTGTCCCTGCATCTTCCATGGATTCAGCTGATGCTCTTCTGCTTCTACGTATTGACCTAGTAGTAGTATGATTATATTATATTATTACTATGTTCTTGAAAACCACGTCTCTATATATATTGTATAAGGCCCTGTTTGGAATGAAGGAATTCTTCCTCATTCATGCAGGGAATTAAACTAATTTTGTGAAATTCTTGTGTTCCAAACGGGGCCTAAAACTGCTTTGTGCATGACGCGATGCTCACGGATAAATGATTCATGGGCCGCTATAGGTAAGCATCACTCTGAAGTTATGGTGACGCTGTTGTCAGTGAAATCTTGCATCTCGAAACACTTTTTTATAGGCACTCCAAAGACTTTCTGCATTTCCTATAGTGTATATATATGCAAAAGTCCCTTTTATTCCCCCTGTGTTGTTTGTGCACTACTACCAGATACCTAGCTTGTGCAGTTAAATCACCCATGCTTTTCTGACCTAATCTCAGTAGACTTTCTCAATTCAGAAAAGTCATGGGTATTTCCTCCGTCATCAAATATAAGGATTTGTTGACTTTCAACCTACTCGTTTGACCATCGTCTTATTCAAAAAAATTCTACAAATATTATTTATTTTATTATAAATATATTTTAAATATGATTTTTTTGGTATTTTTCACAACTTTTTTGAATAAGACGAGTGGTCAAACAAGTTGATTGAAAGTCAATAAATCCTTATATTTGTGGGCGGAGGAAGTAGTAGCCATTGGCAACCCAATCCTGGACGCCAAAAATGATTGCTCAATCTTCAATGTTACTGCCGTCCTAGTTCCAGAGCCATATAAGCATGCTACGTATACCTAGGCGCTCTTATCTTCAGTAAGCACTGACTTGCACTCAACAACTATCCGACGCATGCAACTAATTAAGTCTGAATAAACCTTTCTCTCTACCGGACAATGTTAGGGCCAGCTAGAGGCCGAGCAATGTGAAGGCGACACGTCGGCGACGAGCTCAAATCCGAGGGCTCCACTTACTGTGCATCAGTGAAGGTGGACGAAGGGAAACAGTTGTGATGTTGGATTGTTCGAAGCGTGTGAAGGAGGTTTATATCAGGATTGTTCATGATGGCAGGCAAATCACTCGTTGGTCCCTCTCTGCAAGGCACCAATCCAAAACTTTCCTGGTTGGCAAAAGAATCTCGAAGAAAGGCCGGTGTCTGACCATTTACGATCGATTGTTTTCACCTAACCAGAATGTGAGATCCATATCCCAGTGTTTGGTGTAACCACTGAGCCCGTAGCTAGGGTTACTGTACGTGCCCCCATATGGGCAAAACAGCGTGCGTGCACAGTGGGGTGAACAATGTGCACGTCCCCTTCTCCGGCACAATGTTTATCCTGGATTGGATGATTGGCCGAATGGGTCGGGAGCAGGCAGGTCAAGAGCTAGATCGATGGAGAAGGTACTAACTGGAAGCTTTCGCTTTTCATTTCCTGTACTTCCAGATCGATAACTGCGCGTGATTGGAGGTGGGAGTGTAATGGAAAGAAGTGGAACATGCCAGGACCTGTTTCTGGCCATTGGTTCGATATTGCATGTTACTATAGCATACTTTGTACAGTAGTGTAACTCTAAAAGCATGTTTGGTGGATAAGAAAATAGAATATCTTAGCAAAAATCTGATAGAGGGATGGGGCAAAAATCTCTAGCTAAAAAATGTGAGTATGTATGCATCAATGCATGTGTGTGTCTTGACTGAGTCAAGAACGAAGGTCTCCTAGCAACTACTACTATAGTGTAGGAGTGCTTCTCTGAAGACTGTCGAGCGCATGCATGTGGAGTGGAATATAAGCATGCTTGCAGACATTGAATGGAAACCTTCCAAGATGCGGCCATGATCACCCAGGTCCCATCCATCAATAACTCGTGTTCCCCGGCCGGCCGAAACCCCCAAGAAATTAGGCCTAACAAGTCCCTAATTTACACCGGCACGTACCGGAAGCGAGACATGTCGCACGTTGCGCCAACAGTGAGGATCACAGTAAAAGCTCCTTCCGATCCGGCCGGTATTCCTTTGCCAGGTTTTAGAGGCGGCTAGCTCACTCTCGTGCATGTAGTACGTCTGGATCGATCGATCGGTTCATGTCTCCATCGCCTCGCAGATCTGGCACCTAACTCGTCACGTACATGTCGCCGTTCTTGAAGCAGGGATCCTGGACTTTAGCTGGTCGACAGACTGGTTGGCTGGGCACTGCAGCACTCGCGTGCGTACGGTGCCTAACACTTGATGAGCGTGAAGCAATGCTAGTACTACGTCACATGAAACTAAATTCCACGGACAGATTATATTGCTCCTGCTGTGATGCGACCCGACAGCTAGCTCAATTGTTGAAAGTCGCAGCTCGAACAGCACGGTGTGCTGGTCGTCCGTCCACGCGCACGAAACGAAAGTTCGTTTTTTTTTTTTAAGATCACGAAAGGAAAGTTCGTGGGTGGCGTCCCTGCTTGGATCTGAGAAACTGCACGCGTAGGCGGGCTGAATGCAGCAACAGCGAAGGACCGTGCGACTGCAGATGAGAGGTGCGGCCCAGGCGCCCAGCAACACAGCACCGAGTTTGGGCTATTTTGCCTGCCTGCCGAGCCGATATCAGGCCGACCTGCAGTGTGGTAAAGGAATGCGGGCATGCAGCGTGGGAAGCGCCAAGATGAAGAAGAGGCCCATAGTGATACGCTAACAATCATCAAACATGTTAGTACAGTTTTGGGCCGATCATATTTTTGTGTCCGATTGTTCAAAGTGGCAGTGGCGCATGCGCTTGTTGTAGTTTTTTTTCTTCTTGGGAACGGCATGCTTGTTGTAGTTGTAGCTAAGACTGCAACAGTCGAGAGGCAAAAGTGAGACCATCCTGTTGTTTTGCTTCACGCACAGTAAAAGCATCACCGACCCAAATCTCCCTTCTCAACAGAGATCGCATCCTCGCATCGCATCCCATTGCATGCATCCACCGCTCCGCCTCACCCCGGCCCCGCCCCCCCGCGCACCCCGCGCCCTCCTCTCTCAGCGCTCCCCCGCTTTCCACCTCAGCTTTCGCTTCCTCCAACCGACTCTCGTCGCGCCTCCGCGCCCCTCCGCCTCGGCGTGCTGCGCTGCAACAAGGAGACCCAGTTCGCCCTCTCTTCGCCCTGTCCTCCCCCGCGCCGTGCTCGCCCCTCGCGCACGCACCACCACGCTCGCCCTGCCCTCGCCAACCTCGCCCTGCCCTTCCCCGCGGCTCACTCCTCCTCACCCTCTTTCCTGCGCTGCCTCCGCTCGCACCGCCATGCTCGCCCTGCCCGCGGCCGCGCGCTCTCCTGCTCTCCCCGCGCGTGCCCCGCCACCGCGCTTGCCCTGCTGCTCGCCATTGCCTTTCGAGAGCCAAATGAAAGATCGCCAGTGCTCGCCATTGCCGTACCGAGCGAAAGCTCGTCGTCTGCTACCTCCTCCGCGCATCCCAACTCCCACTGTAGTGCAAGGCGCTGCGCAAGTGGCCACTCAATCTCATCCCCAACTCAATTGCAAGCTCTAGCACGGTAGTCCGAGATCGATGTGATTTTTCGTCCTCATGCCCGGAAGTTGACAACCTCGCCGCCGTCGTCGATCCCTCGCACGGTGAGCGGTTCTTCATTCCTCGAATCAAACTTCTAATAATCTCGCGCACCTCCCTGACCACTTCCCTCTGCATTTCCACAGCGCGCGGGCACCCTCGAGCTTCGCCGCCGTCAAGCCGTCGCAGAGCACCTCCGCGTCGACGACCCTCGCTCCCGGCCTCTCGTCGACGATATCCAAGACCCCCAGGTCCGCACCGAAGTGTTTAAGCTCGTGCTCGTGACGTTTCCGCCGGATATCACCCCCTCCGCCGTCCGGCCGTGCCTCTTCCCCGCCGACGACGGCCACGTCGTGGTCTCCGATGCCGGCGGCGCCGTGCCCCTCGTTCTCTCCTCGGCGTCCAACCTGGCCGCGACGGACGTCGACTGGACCGGCTCGCGCCGGGAGGTCCTCTCCCTCGCAGCACTCACGCCGTACCTTTTCGGCCCCTCCGATGTGGGCCCCGCCATCGTCCTCCAGCTCCTCGCCCACAGCCGCGCGAGAATGCATTTGAGAGAGACGGTGCAACTTTGCATCGTCTCTCTCCTCGATCGCAAACTGGCGAGCGTCTTTGCCTCTGCTGTTGGAGGCTGTTTCCGTGACGCATTGCTGGTTGGAGAGGCATAAAGCATTTGGCTCACTGGATGCGTCGCCTGTTGGAGTCAGTCTAACGAATCTGCATTTTGACTACTCTACCCACAGCGCAACCGGATCTAAGTAGCGAATTTCTCCCACATACTAGTCGTAGGAGCAAATTTGACTCCTTTACCAAATTACCCCACACCAACCGGTGAGAAATATCCATCGCCCTAGACATCAGAGCATTTTGCACAGCGCAGAACGATGTCCAGCTGACCTCAAGGAAATTTCACTTGTATCAAACAGACCACAATGTCCCATAAACATGCACCCACAAAGCTAAAATAAACCAAGAGGAAGCCGCTCAAATTACAGTGTTGAAACCCCTCTTGATCGAGCTCTAGCTCCGCCACCGGCTCCAACCACATCATGCCGGCATCAAGCACGAAGTAAATCGCGGTGATTCTTGTGAATCCAGGTTCGCAAAACTAACAGAAAGTAGACCTATCGGTCGATCGTTTTATTGATTTCATCAGTTTTTGAGTTTTTCGGTAACCAGACTTAGCGGTTCCGTCGGCCCATCTGGTGAGAAAAACTCTGCTCCCAAATGCCTGCAGATTGAAAGGAACAATAACCCATGCCATCACTTCACTAGCTGCACAAAAAGCCGCAGCAGAAAAGGCAGGTGCAACATGGAAGCAACAACAAGCAGGTCCCTTAGATTGACTTCAACAATAGCACCCAAAATTGGAAACCCAAACGGCAAATAGATCATCTTGAGATGGGAAAAAGGACTCAGAATTGCAATCTCCAACGGTAGACCCAATACCTTCTTCTCCAGTCAAAAAAAAACCTGCTTCTTCTTCCTTGCGACGACGCCGTCGGGGCCCACGCCGCCCTGGCCCTCGCCCCCTCCTTCTCCGCTCGCGGCGCGATGCGCGGAGACGGGCAACGCGGCGATGCTTCGAGCTCAGGATTGCCACCCGCGCAGCCTCGTGAGCACCGGGCCGGGCCGGGCCGCCGCGCGGAGAAAGGGGGAAAGACGCTCGAGCCGCCGCACGGAGGTGGAGGAGCCGCGTCCGCGCCGGCCGCCGCGCGGAGGAGGTGGAGGAGCCGCATCCGCGCCGGGCCGCCGCGGAGGAGGGGAGTAGCCGCGTCCGCGCCAGGGCGCCGCGCGGAGGGCGTCGACCTGCTCGCCGCCGCGGACCACCTCGTCCAGCTCGTCGACCTCAACCTTGGCCTCGGACCCAGGCTCCACGGCGCCGGCGTGGGTTGGGCGGCGGGAGCTCCTCCGAGCCGACAGGGTCGCGCGGGGGCGGCGGGCCGTCGCGGCTGGGCGGCGAGGCGGTGCGGAAGCGGGGGGATGGACGGCGTGGCAGAGGGCGAGAGGCGGGCACGAGCGCGGGGTGGGGGGGGGCGGGGCGCTGGCGGGGGGGGTGCGGCTCGGTCGCGTCTCTCGCCCCCAGTTTTCTTGGTCACCCACCGTGCCGCTCCAAAATGGGTAGACCCTTTAGGTACTCTGTTGGAGAGTGTTTTTACATGTTTTAGCACTTATATTGCGTATAAGTGACCCTATAGGTCTTCTGTTGGACTCAGTCTTACATCTGGAAACTGCATAAACCTGTCTGAGCAAGAGATGCTCCGAAGTTCGAAGCCAGCAGTAGTACCACATTACACGCAGGCAGGCAACGCATGCGGATCGCCAAATCCTGGACCCCCAAATCTGGACTGCTCTGCTTTCTCGTCTGCTCGGGGAGTCGGGAGCCGGGACGGCCGCCGTTGGCGCACATTCCGTTCGTTCCTGCCGTCAGGGACGCAGCGGTGCAATACCGTACGTGCTCCCGCGTTCTCAAGCTTCTGGAACAGCCACACAAAATACACTGACACGAGAACGCTTCTTCCAGCCTACTGCTCGGTCACTCCACATCTATCTCCCTCTCCCGCCAATTATTTGCCGCAACAAGGGAAGGGGCACGCATCATGTGGCCGGTTCCTCCAGAAAACACACCGCCGGCCCGGCGGCCCTCGTCGCAACGACAAGCAAGCGGTCACCTCACCTCTCCTCCTCTCGTTCCATTCGACTGTTCGAGGCTTCCAGCTGTGCGTGCATGTGCCAGTGTGCGCGCGCTCGAAAGAAGCCAGGGCGCGCGGGCGGACGGACGCGCCGCCCAAGTGGAAACGCAACGCCCTGTACTATATCGTCGTGCTGCCGTCCTCCACTAGCTCCCTCCCTGATCAGGATGTGCTACGCAGCATGCATGGCACTTCGAAAAAGATGGATGCAACTGCTCTGACCAACTCTGGATAGCACAATGCGACGCGCGGAGAACGCAGGCGGATGTCGTCGAAGGCGCCGGTGCAGCCGACGTGTTTAGGTACGCTGCCGCGTGGAGATCCGGAAGGTGCCGAAGCGTGTTTTGGTACGGGGGAGCGCGGAGGAAGGAGTTGGTGTGCGCCTATTGCCTGCATGTGCGCTCGCGGGACGCACCTTTCGGTTTCGGTTGCTGTTCATGTGGGAGCACCGCACCGGGGATTCCTAACCTCATCCGTCGTCGAGCGGTCGGTGACTCGGGCCGCGCTCGCGCCCGGTGCAGAGGCTTGGTTTGGTTGCGCTTGCGCGCTCAGAGAGGAAAGAACAACGCGCTGCGCCGGTGAGTGAGTAGCGGTCGCTCGCGACGCGTCGTGGGAGTGGATGTGAACCTCGCCAGTTCGCCTGCGCCGCTCGTCTCGTCCCAGCTCGCTCGCAAAGCAGGTGCCGGCATGTGGGCTAGCTTGGCCTATCGGCAGTGAGTGAAAAAGGAGTGTTCCCTCCGGACCGTGTGATCCCGAACGTGGCCAATTCACGCACGGTCACATGCATGGCGCGGAGGTTCAGCAGCAAGCAAAGTGGTGGAGCCCGTGTCGCTGTCTCGCTAGCGAGCCGCAACGGAATTTGATGGCTGACGACAACGACCGCTCCCTGTCGGCTGGATAAACAACAACAGTGCGCAATCAACGCGTGCATGGAGAATGGGAGATATACGATCGATCGATCGACCGACGGATGAGGAGAGGAGCAGGCAGGAACAGGCCAATCAAGGCCGCGGAATTACAGGCCGGAATTCTCGCCGCTGCTGGCTCGCCCCGGCCGGCCGGCCGGCCGGATCAAAAGCTCAAGAGCGGCGCTCGCCCCGTGCTCACTCAGCTGGCCGCATGGGCCGCCGGAACCTTCCAAAAGTCCACTTCCATCGACCTCATCATTGCCGTTTGCCAACTCACCGGCCCCCTCTCTTTCCGCGCCCACCCTCCCCCCTGCATCTCTCTCACTCTCGTGCCAGATGATGGATGAGCAGATTCCGTTCTGGCCTGGCCGGCAACTTGCAAATAACCTACGGCGCCTAGTATAACGACTCGTAGCGTCGTACTCTACCACAGCTGCAGGTAAAAAGGCAGATCCTTTGGTTTTTAGTATGGGCACGGGCACCGATTGGCGATTGGGCCCTGGAAAGCGCGCTTCAGGAACCGCTTTGGGTCTGCCTGGTCTTTTAACGTGTAGCCCGTGGTCGTCTCTCTTCTTCCATTGGGAGGAGGAAACAAGCCGACGGATCAGCTGCGACCTGCATTATAGTATCACAGAGGTCCAGATCTGAGTGTTTTCTATTGATTTCTTAAGTTGTTGAAGCTGCGAGGGGCGGCACATTCGGAGCAAAATGCAGGGTCATAGGGTATGATCGAGCTTGCGCAAAGTAGAATGCAGGAAATTTGGTCCGAGTTCATCGAGCAAAATCTACTGAAACAGAGATATGGAAAACTCAAGAATCAAAACTGTCTCATACCTCAATTACGGCAAAGATAAACCTCAAACATTCAGCAAACGGTTTTGCCAGCAGAGCGCGCTGGAACACGGAGCAGAGCAGTAGAGCACCTCCACGCACGGCTCCACTGGTCTCTTGCCTGGACTCAACTGAGCGCCTCCCCTGGCACGAGAGGGATGGCCGGCAATAATGGTGCCCGGCGCCCACAAACACCAGCCCACAGCCCAATCATGATGCCCCTGCACTGCACACCAAATCTCACTTGCCTCACACCCCTTTTTGATTCAGTGATTCAGTGGTTTTATCTCTCTCTCTCTCTCTTCCTCTCCTCCTCTCTCTCTCTCTCTCTGTCCATTTTGGAGCAGTCCGACACATTTTGCACTGGAATGGAAATCAAGCAACCATCGCAATCGTACACAAGCGTATGAACCACATTTACATGCTATTTATATGTGTGTGTGTATGTATTGTCATGAAAATTCTTCTTCTTCACCAGACCACCACTTATTGGCTGTCACTGAACAAGCTTGGACGGATCCTCATGAGGAGTAAACTGACTGACTGAACACACTCACCGGGGTCTCTGTTCTTTGGGAGATATAGATATACAATCGAAGGAAGGAAAAGGAAGAGGGAGAGAAAGAAATGGAAAGAATCGACAGAGGAAGAAACAATTGCGCACTAACATCAGAGCGGAGCGGGGTCGATGAACAAGGGAGTACCCGTCTGATCGATCGTCCTGCGAGGCCTCAGAAGAGCTCCCAGTCGAACCGCGGGATCGGGGAGGTCGCGGCGGCCGGCGAGGTGGTGGTCGCGGCCGCCTGGTCGTCACGGTGGCTGAGGACGTCGACGGGACAGACGAAAGGAGGTCGAACTTCTCCCAGC
Organism: Eragrostis nindensis; assembly: GCA_012490785.1. Lineage (NCBI taxonomy): Eukaryota > Viridiplantae > Streptophyta > Magnoliopsida > Poales > Poaceae > Eragrostis > Eragrostis nindensis. Next base: position 36 of record JAAXCT010003609.1, on the reverse strand, counting down.
TCGCCGTGGGCGCCGGCGCGGCGGCCGGCTGCTGGA